>CM061349.1:178836173-178871173 GCA_030867105.1 Liasis olivaceus
GTTGAAAAAGGCAGAGATCAGGCCATCCCCAGAGAAATGAGCAGGTGTGGCCATTTATGAGCATGTCTGGTTATATTATAAGCCAGCATAAGAGAAGTTGGAAATGGTTGGAAAAGATTGGCTGAACAGTTTTAATGTTTCTCCCCAAATCCTATTTATGCTAACAAGAGTGGATCAAACTTGCAGTAAAAATCCAGCCTGCCCAACTTGGAAAGATCTTGTAGATTTTTTTTTCTTTTTCTTTTTTTCTTTTTCTTCTTCTTTGTTCTGTAGCATGTGAATAGGTACCTTTTTGGTAATCCTTGCCTCTGGACAAGGACAAAATTCTTTCTCCTTCTAAATGGCTAATAACAAAGCCGTTCTTCCTGTCTAACGATGAAAGGGTGGCAGTCAAGTTCTTTTTCTTAGCTGGATTATGTAATTGGGGCATGTCATGGATGATTTTCAGAGTTAGAGTCCTATTAAATGCTTTCCATGTTATGCAAAGTTACACTTACCTTTTATATAAACCCATTACGATTAATGAATATTGCATTTTCACTTCTCTACTCTGGCGACTGAAAAAGTATTTGTCTTCTTAACTTAAAACAAATATAGTGTTTTTTGAGGCTTTGAATAACTTTAATATAAAGAAAAAATAATAGATCAGTTGAAATGCTCAGAAAAATCACTGAGGGTGTTGTGGCTAGAATTCTGGCTCATGAAACTTCTTTGTCTTGTTTTGTTTTAATGTTACACACACACACACATTCATACATATTGATCTTAGTCTTATTTTTTCTTCTGTGATATTTCAGGAGATTAATCAGCTCACCAAGTGCACTGACAATTTCTCACATTCTAATTCACCTTCACAAGCCATAGTGGAATCTTGGGCTAAAATAACGTCAATCACTGCATCTGCGGCAAGTACAAAAAGGACCCCCTAATGGCAGCCATTTTTATTTGCTTCTTAAGATCCAAAGGCTGCTGAAAGAACAATTGGATAAAGTTGAGGATTGGAGAGGCTTGATTTTCTTGTTCCTGTGAAATGAAACTTTAGTTCTTTTTCTCCTCCTTCCCCTTAAAAGCAGAAATCTGTGAGGGGGGCTTTTGCTATGTCAAAGCCGTTGGGATGCCACTGCTGATCACTTTAATTACAAGGACTAAGGAGGATAAAATTAAAAGTAGCACCATTGAAGCAGTGGAAGAAAGCTTGCCGAGATGCCGGTGAACTGTGAAATATAAAAATTGCATACAAATACATTTTTTAAGACGGAAACAAGGAATTACATTATTTATTCTTGAAGAGTTTGCCCTTAAGTAGTGGAAAGTTTTCCTTGCTAAGCATCAGTGTAGTAGAAATAGAGACCATTACAAAGTATGCTGGAAAGAGGAATAGGGTAAGCTTTTTAATGTGTTACCTTTGCAAATTACAGCAAGTCGTGGATTTATTTACAGACTTAATATTTCTTGCTGAACTATTTTTATATTTCAATAAATGTGCCAATTCAAACTTGCAGTGGGGATAACATTAGGGCTACCAGATGTCAGCTAGAAAAATGCAGGCGTCCATTAGGTGGCAGCGAAGAGTTTCCTATGTCTGTTTGCTGCCATCCAGTGATCTTCTGGGTTTTTGCAACCCACATTTGGTAGCCCTCAGTAACCCAGAGGGAGGAAGAATCCTATTGTTTGTCAGGGTTATCCTCTTGTTTTTAAGACTGCAGAGCTTCTGTTAACATATGCTGGCAGGGGGTTTTCTTGAGGGTTGAAAATTAAAAGTAGTTTTGGGTAATGGATTGGGGATAACACTCTAACTTTAAATTGGATCGTGTTGTATGGCAAATCTCTTTTTCTTCCTCTGAAGGTGGATGTAGACAGCACCTTGGAGATGGAGTTGATGCTTGTCCACCTAACCTTTGGTAAAATGGAACCTGGGTTGTGACATTATTGCATTGTGTATTCTCCTGCCTCCTCACTGTCAGCTGTGGCGTAGGGATTATACAACACAATGTCCTCACTTCAGGTGTTACTGCTATACTAGATGTTATCGGAAATATGGGAGGGAAGAGAAGTAGAGCAGTCCTGCTTTCAGCTCTGTAATCAACAGATCTGGTTTAGCACTGCCCCCAGCATCTTTCAAACTTCATTTTATAGTCCCCTTGCAGAAGCAAGCTACCAGGAATGCTCAAGTTTAAACATTTAATAAAAGTTATTAATAAATAAACAAGGCAAGCTACTTCACATGTTTTAGGAGATTGTGGCTCATAAGATTACACTGCAAGGCTATTGAGATCTATTTATGTTGCCTGACCAATATAATATAATCCATAGTTGGCTTTTCTTTCACTAAATTTTGAGAAAAAAGTATTTAGCCCACTTCTTTTCTGATATGTAACACTTTCCATGATCAGTGATCCATTAGGCTCAAAAATAAGAGTTCACATTTTCCATCATATCCTAACTTTTGTCCCACAACTTTGACTCAAGTACTTCTGTTTGTGTTTGTGTTCTAATATTAAAAGATAATGATTACAAAATTCAAAGTAAGTTATATATTTTTGTTGCAGTTAGTATTTAGTCTCAACTTTAAAGAAATGTTTTTTTTAAGTTAATAAATTTAGACCCATTAGAAAGCCTAGCACAGATATGCCTTTTAAATTTCAATCTGTATTGCCAAATACAGGGAGTTGCAGTAGAGCAGGTTGATTGAGTTTGCTGTACTGAGCTGGGATGAATACAGAAGTTGGGACTATTGCTGTGTATGCCTTTGAGTTGGGGGCTGCGGGGTGGAGGGGAAGAAAGCAAACAAATCAAATATGCAATTCTGCTGAAGAGCTCCAAGGCCTAGGCAAAATTGTGTTTATGGCGATAGGACATTAGTAGAAAAATAAATTGAGGCAATCTGATAGGGAAGCAAAATTCTGTCAGTCAGGCTCAAGATACGGTGCTGTGTCCATATACTTTGTTTACTGTAGGGTTTTATGAGTTGTAACCTGCCCATGCAAGCTGTTAATGAGGCTAAATCTTGCTGCTTGAGGATTGAATTACAGCACACCTCTGGGCTAATGGTTATAAACAGAAAGTCCCATTAGGGCTGCTTTCTGATTCACTCATTTGCATTTTTCCTATTGTACCAAAAACAATGATGAGTAAATAGCTACAAACAAACAATTTACATGGAAATGGATAAAATGTGCCTAATTAGTATTTTGTGCTTGTTTTATTAATGATTGTTTAAGCTAAATAGAACTCTGTTGCAGGACTCTTTACAAGCAATGCCAAGTGTGGCTTATTCAAGTCTCTTACCATACTTTGGGGGGAAAAACATCCCAGCACTATTGTTGGAGACCTAAAAAAATTCATTTGGTGTATTTTAGGATGCAAGTTAATTGTACTTTTATTGACAACCTCAAATTTTGGGGGATAATACCCGCTGAAAACTCTCACTATTGGTTATGCTCAGTGGGGATTTTCATAGTGCATCTTACATTAATTATCAGACATTTCATTTCCAGTTCACATTTGTCATTTTATAGTAGGAAGGTGCTGGTCTGTTTTCCTGTTGCTTTACTGCATTGACAAGATTGCCTGCTTCTCCTTTCCCTGCTCCTCTTTACACCGACAACTCATCCTTTCTTGTGTGCTTGCTTTTGTGGTTTTCATGGTATTACACCAGAACACTAGCATATCTCTCTCCAAACGCATACAGTGACTTCCCAGGATAATTAAGATCCTAATTTTTTTACAATTTTGAAGAGAACTGAAACTACAGCAAAATGAAACCAGTGTCTCTCCCTTTGAAATAAAAACACGGCTATCCATAGTCACAGTCTTGCTGACCTGCAGTGCTGGTCTAAGCCCAAAACTTCTATTTTTCTACCAATCATTCTCCTTAGTTTTGGCCTTTTTAAGCAAAACTTGATTGTATGTCATTGTTTTCTTGAGAGCGTGGTATTTCTACTATGAAAGTTACACCAAAGGAGCTTGTGCGTACATGCATATTGTGGACATACATTTGAGTACTAATTCTTCATCTTCCAGGAATAACAGAGTGCATCATGCTAGGAATGTGGGTGAATAGAAGAAACACAATTTTTTTCAAGGAAAAAAAAATCTCCTTTTTTAGATCAAGCAAAGTGTACATACTAACAGAGACAATTAAATTCTCTAAAATTCACTGACAATAAGGAGTAATAAGAATTGAAATGGAAAATATTGTTACTGATTAGTTCTAGTGGTAGTAGCTATCAGAAATTATTGGGGGGATTTTTATTTTAATAATTTGGCTAAATTGTTAGTGATCTAAGTTTTCAGTCTAACAAAGTATGAGCAGTCTTTCATTTGCTCAAAAGGTTAATATCTATAGTGCCACATTCTTGCTTGCGTTATTTCATTTCTTCTTAACTGTAGAGCCATTTTGAATGTTACATTCAGTATGAAGCACATTTAAAAGCTGGAAAATTCATGCCAATCATCTAGGACAGCCAGAGCCACATACTGAGAGATTTACTCTAGTTCTGTGCAGTGAATAGCCCCAGTGTAGTGAAGAAGCTACACTGCCTCATCTTTTTGCATGGCAAGGACAAAATCATTGTTGCTCCCAGGTTTTGAACTTAAATTACAAGTAGAACAATTCTCCACTCAACTTCAGCAACAGACGATACGGGGGGGGGGGGGGGGGGGGAGAGAATAAAATAAAATAATCTGGAAAATAAAGATTTCAGTTCAGTATATTTTCAACTCACATTAGTAACATTAATCAGATAATCAAACTCTCTGACATAACTGGAATTTGTTATAGAATTTAATAAGGAAAGAGCTAAGTGCTAAGTTTAAGAAAGATTCATGTCCTCACCCATTCACTTCTTTTGCTATTAAAATCCAACTTCCAATCATCTTATTGTTTGAACAGAACAGTTCATTGTTGAAACATATGGACCTACTGCTATTGCGCCTAACTTTGTTCTTAAGGCTCCTATCATTCACATTCTTTCTTGGAGTTCCAAACAGCATTTAGGCATAATGCTGTCTTTGAAAACAACTCAAAAACTACAACTGATGTGGAACACACACTATTGCAATAAAACACTTATTTTGTAGCTGCTGCACTGGTATTAATAGCTTCCAGAACCAGTTCAATGTGCTAGTTATTACTTACAAAGCCCAGCACAGAACAGTGCGGGGCTTTATCTGGCACCATGTTATACCATATAGAGAGGGCCTTAGGGTCTAATCATCTGAGGGGATTATGGGCCAGAGTGTTAGTCAGAAGGCAGGCTTTCTCAGCAGTGGCCCTGAAAGTATGGTATATGCTGCTCCTTGAGGTGTGCTTAGTCACCTGCTCATGGCATTCCAAAGATGCTGAATGCTCAGCAAGCATTCATATTAATCCAGTTGGAACTGGGGGCCCATTTAAGGCGGTTCTTATTTATCTGAACTAGGGAGGGGAGGTGTTATGTCTTGGGAATGTTTTCCTTTTACACGGAAGTTTGTTTTTATGTTGAAGTTTTTATTATGAAAACAACCTCGAGTCTATACAAATATGGGATAAGGGAAATGCCTGAATAACTCTTATATGGCATAAACCAGTATCCTTTAAATTTGTCCCTGCTACTTTTCAGGATTATCTGGACCATTAAACTACTCTGGGATGAAATATAGCGCACTCTTTTATTATTTGACTCAGTGATAGTTGAAAGGGGATCGGCTTTGTTTATCTGACGAAGAAGAATGTCTGTTGTGCTTGAGGAAAACTTTGTGAATTTCTGAAATATGCATATTACATTCTTATGTCAAGTACAGTAGTAACTAGCCTTTAGTTAGGGGTAATATTTTTTACTTGATTCTTCCTCCATGGAGTCCAAAGCAGTATTTCAAAGAAATTTTATTAAGTTACAGCAGATACTTAAGTATGTCATTAAATCCCAAGTGAACAGTCTGAAGGCCTGGGATTCCATGTGGTCCCCAAGTATCTTTTTTTGTGGCCCTCAGAGCCTCCTCTGACCACAGTTGCCAAAAATCAGCCAAATAGTTTCCCATCATTTTGAGGTGGTATGGAGACTAAAAAGTAGCTGTACTGCTAGGGAAATTGATTGCACTCTTTATTATGTTTTTATGGTTTTAATGGTTTTTATTGTTTTTAATGTTTTGTAATGATTTTTGTTAAGTTTTTGGTTATTTTTTGCATTGGTTTGTGAGTTTGTTTTTAACTTTGTAGGTTAAGTTAATTTAGTAGAACCCTGGCATTTGATATATCCAACTAAAAGAGAATATACATTTTAATTTTCCCAGTCTTTACTTACAAAGCAAATAATTCCTCCTCCCCAAAATAGAAAAACACAATGTATTTCAATTTTGCATCAATAGTCAGTCGAGCCCTCTCAACTAGTCAGTTCCCTCAAACTGGAGCTTCTTTCTGGTGTTCTGGTAGAAACGTAATTACGGTATTTTCATTTGTATGACTGTCTGTGAACGTTCTAAGATTAGTGAAACTTAAATATTCCATGCTAAGTTGAAGCCATAAATTCTATAGTGTGTCAGCCTCAGATTTTATAGCTTTAAAATAGTTCATTTTAAAAAATCAGACACAATCTGAAAAATTATTTGGGGGGAGAGGGGGTTGATTCATGGATGGCTCTAAAAAGTGTGATGTTGACATCCAACTGATATGAAGCTTCCTATGTATAATATGGGCCAAGCACCATGCTGTAAACCATTTACTATCATGATGATCAGATTGAGAATGAAATTGCATTTCTGTCAATTACTGAGCTGGCAACTGTTCAATATATCTTAGCAGCAAGATGAAGAGCGGCGTCGGCAGCTGAGAGAGAGAGCTCGTCAGCTAATAGCAGAAGCTCGATCTGGAGTGAAGATGTCAGAACTTTCTAGTTACAATGAAATGGCTGCAGAAAAGTTGAAAGAAAGGTCAAAGGCATCTGGAGGTGAGCTAAGGACTTTGTACCTTATTCCTATGGCAACCCAGAAATCTGAGGAAAACCTTTTCAGAATTTGATTTTATTCAGACTTCAGAGTAATTGTTGTTCACCAGAAACACATGTCTATACATTTATGCTATACTTCCTAACTTTGCACAAAGGAATACTCCTCTCCTCTCTGAGCAGAATGTAGTTAAAACATTTGCATTTTCCCTACTCTTTGATGTGAGCATGGGTGAGGTATGTCGTAAAATGATTTCTAAAAGGGTAGATCAGTGATCCAAGCTTAGACCCAAACAGGTGCACTAGTGATGCCACTTACCTGTTTATCCCACTCTTTCCTGCCCATCAGCTCCCTAAATTTATCTCCACAACAAATTCCATTAGCTTATTATTAAATTTATGGTGATCAGTCATCTTCAGGCTTCTCTAGGATGCAAAACTGGGATATACATACAGGTGAAACTCGAAAAATTAGAATATCGTGCAAATGTTCATTTATGTCAGTATGGCAACTCAAAAGGTGAAACCAATATATGAGATAGACGCATTACATGCAAAGCGAGATATGTCAAGCCTTACTTTGGTATAATTGTGAGGATTATGGCGTACAGCTTATGAAAACCCCAAATTCACAATCTCAGAAAATTAGAATAGTGTGAAAAGGTTCAATATTCTAGGCTCAAAGTGTCCCACTCTAAGCAGCTAATGGATCCATAACACCTGCAAAGGGTTCCTGAGCCTTTCAATGGTCTCTCAGGCTGGTTCAGTAGGAATCACAAGCATGGGAAAGACTGCTGACCTGACAGTTGTGCAGAAAACCATCATTGACACCCTCCATAAGGAGGGAAAGCCCCAAAAGGTAATTGCAAAAGAAGTTGGATGTTCCCAAAGTGCTGTATCAAAGCACATCAATAGAAGGTTATGTGGAAGGGAAAGGTGTGGTAGAAAAAGGTGCACAAGCAGCAGGGATGACCGCAGCCTGGAGAGGATTGTCAGGAAAAGGCCATTCCAAAGTGTTGGGGACTTTCACAAGGAGTGGACTGAGGCTGGAGTTAGTGCATCAAGAGCCACCACACACAGACGGATCCTGGACATGGGCTTCAAATGTCGTATTCCTCTTGTCAAGCCCCTCCTGAACAACAAACAACGTCAGAAGCGTCTTACCTGGGCTACAGAAAAAGAGAACTGGTCTGTTGCCCAGTGGTCCAAAGTCCTCTTTTCTGATGAGAGCAACTTTTGCATCTCATTTGGGAACCAAGGACCCAGAGTCTGGAGGAAGAATGGAGAGGCACACAATGCACAATGCTTGAAGTCCAGTGTGAAGTTTCCAGTGTCTGTGTTGATTTGGGGAGCCATGTCATCTGCTGGTGTTGGTCCACTGTGCTTCATTAAGTCCAGGGTCAACGCAGCTGTCTACCAGGGGATTTTGGAGCACTTCATGCTTCCTTCCGCAGACGAGCTTTATGGGGATGCTGACTTCATTTTCCAGCAGGACTTGGCACCTGCCCACACTTCCAAAAGTACCAAAACCTGGTTCAATGACCATGGGATTACTGTGCTTGATTGGCCAGCAAACTTGCCTGACCTGAACCCCATAGAGAATCTATGGGGCATTGCCAAGAGAAAGATGAGGGACATGAGACCGAACAATGCAGCGGAGCTGAAGGCCGCTATTGAAGCATCCTGGTCTTCCATAACACCTCAGCAGTGCCACAGGCTGATAGCATCCATGCCACGCCGCATTGTGGCAGTCATTGCTGCAAAAGGGGCCCAAACCAAGTACTGAGTACATATGCATGCTTATACTTTGCAGAGGTCCGATATTTCCAATCCTTGTGCTATTGATGTCATGTAATATTCTAATTTTCTGAGATTGTGAATTTGGGGTTTTCATAAGCTGTATGCCATAATCCTCACAATTATTTAGCAAATAAGTGTATAAAGTGTATATTAGCTTCTATTTAGCAAATAAGTGTATAAAATAATTTTAGGAAATAGTACTTTTAATATTTTAGTGCAACAACAATGTTTTGTCTAAATGTGATGATAGAACAGAGGAGAACTCAGTCTTTTGCAGAGATTCAGTTCTATGTCTCTTTTAAGAATGTTGGAGAGAGAGAATAAAAAGTAGATGCAGTAGTTAATACTAATTGCTTCCATACAGCCATTCATAGCTTGTTCAAAATATCTGAATTAATTGCCAGGGACAAGATCATGCTTGACATAATATTAGCACAGTTTCCAAGAAATTTGACAACCCAAATTAAGCAACCATGTGCACAAGATATTACTTGATTCTAAATAGGTCAGACCACGCCACACCAGTAACTGTGGATTGCCTTCCTAGTGTAATTCCCATCTCTTTTGGAATGTTCAATTCTGTTTCTTTTAACATTATCTATGCTGATTTCATCCTGTGTTGTCTTTAGCCTGGTATTTTTTCCTCTGTATTTGTTTTCACATAATTTGATAATAAATAGGTTACAGGCTGTATTAACTTTCAGTATGGCAATTTTATGCCACCAGCTACACTGCTGAAGAAAGGCAAATATTTATTCTGTTGTTTCTATCTCTGGATGCATCCTTATATTCACTGAATTTGTAAGCACTCTCAAAGATAATTTTTTATTTGGCATGATCATAAAATACCTTGTGAGCCTTTTCTGTCTCATATTGTCTGAATTGTAAGTATCTCCATGAGGTTTACTTTTCATTTTCTTTTTCTTAAATAAGAAAAAGGAAAACCTTTTTTGTATTTTTGGAAAGAATGTAAATAATAATATTCCCCTCAAAATATCACAAATATTTGTGAGACATCTCAAATGTTTTATACTTTAAAAAAATTTTCCGAGGCACTTTTGAAAAATGCATCATCAACAACAGACAAGAAAGATGACTTTGTTTCATCCTTTTCTTCAGTATACATTTTTGTCGGCAAGGCAAATGAGTGATATTCACTAATTCCTTCTCTCTGCAGACTCCTCTCATGCTCCCAAATTTATCTGTTCTGGAGAAGTCTCCAGTCATCTGGAGCTTACTTCCCTGAGGACCTAAACAGCTAGAGGAAGAAGAGAGAACTGCTGAAAATTGCCTTCTTCATATTCTACTGAGAGAAGGCTTTCATTAATTAATTCATTTCTGCCCATCGCCATGATCAGGGATACAGCCTTCCCAACTAATTTCTGATTTTGGCCAATCCCACCTTTCCCCAAAGAAAGGTGCTGGGAAGTTTAAGCAATACCAGCTTTTGTCTGTGCAGGAAAAGGCAGGGAGACATCTCATCATGCGTATGTCTGCACAGAGAAAAGTATGTCATGCAGGAGGAGCAATCTTGTCTTTCTTATCATGCATGGGCTGCCTTTTTCCATGTAAGAAGGGGAAGGGACACATTCCTCCTCTTTTCTTTCTAAAGAGAGAAATCAGGTGATGCTTTGGGACACTAATTTCTGCTAATGGGGTAAAGCTGCTGTTCCTCAACACCCTTCCCCTGACATCTTTCAGTTTGTCAGTCTGTGTCTGAACTTGAATGTGATCTTCAAACCATTCAGTTCCCCAGCGTTGGTTTTAACCACATTTTTTTAGCGAAGCAGCTCTTACCCAACAGATTTCCTGATAGTACTAATTCAGCAGCATCTCATGCATTGCTTTTAGATGGTTCAGTGAGTTAGTCAAGCAGTCCAGGAACAAGCAGCACAGTGGACTGTCAGGGATAAGCAAGAACAAAAGGAGTTACCACATATGGATCAGGAGCAAGGACAAAGGGATTTTTTTAGGTTTTTCAAGAGAAGTGGCTTTGATTGACAGCTGTCTCTTTCCTAGACAATAAGAAACAGTACATGTAGTCAGAAGAAGAACCATCAGTGGGGCAGTTAACAGTTTCCCTGGGTGGGTGAGAGTGAACAAGAACCTTCCTGAGAAACAACTTCATATATTTGCAAAGGGAAACCAACTGGGACATGGTTAGAGAGAAAAAGGAAATGGAGCAGCTAGACAATATCTTAAGCCTGGTAGGCCACCCAGAGCCAGACTTCTTCATACTCCTACTTTCATAGATCCCAAGCAGCCAACCTAACCTCCAAGTATTCAGTACAAAGTTTGCAGGAATAGAGTCTTTCTTGATACAGCTATTTGCAAAAGGCTTTCAAATAATTCAGAATCCAGGATAGCTACATTTCAGATTCTGAGGAAACCTTCACATATGCAGCTTGAATGTGAGAAGCAACCTCCCTGCAGACATTCACAGTTTATGCTCAGATGGTGGGGAAGGGTCTAGTCAGCACATACTGTGTCAGGAGCGTGGCTACTCAGCATGGCCTCACTCCCAGTTCATAAACTGCAAGAGCACATGAATTGACAATTGCTGTTCTTTTCTCTGTGTTGCTTCTTTGGCTAACCTTGTATTTGGTGCACACTTCTCAAAGTTGTAAGCCTCTGCTTGGATGCCTATTGTTTCAGGATGCAAAGACATGCCAACAAAAATAATCAGAGCTGCCTGCATTATTCTGGACTTCAAGGTTTTGCACAAATTTCTTTAAGGCAAAGAACATTTAGCTCCTGTTAGATTACCATTTTTTTCAAGGATGAAACCAGAACTGGAAAGCTTTTTTCTGATTTTCTCTCTACAAATTTAGTTTCAGGGCAACCCATCTTATTGATAGCTAGACTTGAAGGTCAACTTTGTGTCCTCAGCAAATTCCCAGATAAAATTTTTGCTTCCTAATAATAGTGAAGTGAGAATGCTCACCAAAATATGTGATTTCAACAATATGCCTCCAAATTTAATTGGTTATCCTATGACTGCAAGCATATGAACTCGGCTCCTGGGTAAATATTATACACTTCATCTGTGTACTCTTTCTTAGGGTTAGTTCCCACTTACCTATCCCAATTCACATTAAAAGAATGTTCCATAGTACAAAAAAAGGGATGGGGGAGATCCCTTCATTTAAAAAAATGTTACAGAATTGGAGTTACTTTCTGTGAGGAAGCACTCTATCATATGAGACCTTGCCTGCAGTCTGAAGCACATGGTCCATCAAGATTCTTTTAGTCTTTCGTGAAAGACTTCCCATTTCCCATACCAATTTTTTAAAAAAGGGTTTGTCCAACTAAGTCTCATGATTACAGCTCAAGAAATCACAGCTAAGGATAAGACTGAGAGTCTAATGAGGCACTGCAGTGTCAGCCATGTTTTCTTTTCATGTGTCTGCTTCTTGTTTTTACAGCAAAAGGGGCACATGGTCATCTCACCTTTCTATCTTTCATCACTTTAGGTGTTTTTTTGCAAGCCCCTCTGAAGGCAGATTCAGAGCAGAGGAAAAATCATTTATATTCTTCCTTTTCTCTGAGTGTTCAAGGTAGCCTATGTGAGAGTCCCCACTAATCTTACCCCTGCCACAATCATTCTTTGAGGAAGATTGGTCTCAGTGATTAGCCAAAATTCACCCTGGGAGCTCTGTGGTTGAATAAAAATTTGAGTCTTCCCAAATGCAAATCCAATGTTGTAACCACTACACTACAGTGGCTTTCTGCCGCAGCGTCTCTTACCCTTGAGGCCTTTTTGTTATGTTTATTAAAAAATCAGACCTTCCCTCTTTATAATCAGACAGGGCAAATACACATGAATAATCATCCGTGTCCGCATTACATGATTTCCCAGCTCAGAGAAGGCCAGATAACCTCCCCACTAGGGAATCCCATTGCTTCTGCCCCACTGTCCCATTTTAGCACACCTGTGGTGTGGCTGTTCATTTGTCCTCCTCCCTCATCTAGTTCCTAATGGGCGGAGTCTTCCTGGGGGAAGATTTTTAAGGCAACAATTATAGGTAAAAGGCTTGGAGAGCTGTTCTGTCCACCTACATGTACTACTGAGCCCACACCTCAGGTCTCCTCACTAGGCCATAAATTATCTGGTCCTTAACTGGCAGCTCAACAATTAACCTAATAGATGCCTTTAGTGTCAGGCTGACTAATTTTCTAATTACAGAGCTAACTTGAGCCTTTTGCTTTTTGTGGGACCATTAATCATCAGGCTTCAGCCTTGTAAGGAGGCTTTTGCAGTGGTCCTGAAAAGGGAGTGGCACTGTAGTTTCCTCTTGTGTCTAGAGACAAATTGGTGTATAGGAATTCACACCTGTCAGGTCGTGATGCATCAAGTGCAAGGTGGCAGCATTAAAACAAACTGGAAAGAATCCATGATGCTTAGTGCTGGTTTCAAGAGTTCCTAAATTTAATAGTGCCACCTCAGCAAAAGCTCACCTAGTTAACAGGCAGTACTGCTCTAGATGGTGTCTATGAAGCTATTTCCTTCCTTATGTTTTTTGTCCTAAGCAGAAGGCAGCAATTCTTCTTCCTGGGTAGAATCATCATGGAAGTGTTCAAAGTCCACGTGAACGGTATTGATATTGGATGTGTTCTTCATATTCAATAGTGGTCTTCCATTCCTGGCCACACCAGCACAATGGAAGTTTTTTCATTTTGCTTACAAATAGTGATGCCCCTCGTATTGTGCTTTTCTCCTTGGCCTTGCTATTTAGGCAAAAAAATTGGTCATAGAACCATAGAATATAAAGATTGGAGATCTAGTCCAACCCCCTGCCCAGTGCAAGCATCTACTACCACAGCATCTCTGACAGATGGACATCCAGTCCCCAGTGAAGGAAGTTTGATCCATCTTCTGCACAAGAGCTCTTCAAACCAATATGACACATCTTATGACACATGTGCCAACGTGACACATCTTACTCTTCAATTCTCATGTCTAAATATATTTCAGTAGTTTCCTATAGAATGTGGAGATTTTATTTATAGTGTCAGGAGAGATACTCTCTTAGCTCCTATGCAAACCAACTGTGCATTGGAATAAATGACACCTCTGCTTCCATCAGTTAGTTCTCATCACAGGAAGGAAAAATTACATAATCCCAAAAAGATTAGATCCTTCTGTTATATTGGCTGGAAGTCACTCTGTTCCAATTAATATTGCATTTGTACAGCCCTTCTCCCTGTTAGTCTATAAATTGAAGGTTTACTATCTTTTAATTGCCATTGAATGAAGCCCAGCTCCCAGTGACTGTGTGGAAGAAATGCAACCATTTTGATCTCTTACCAATAACAATCTGTAGCTCTTCTGTAATCATTCCAATGTTCTACTTAATTGTGAACATTTTCTTTATACCTTGTCTTCCAGTTCTACTTCCCATAACCTGCCAATTATAGTTGTTTTTAATAGTCCAGCCTCATTTCCATCAGCAGGCCAGAAATACTGAATTTCTGCTTGTTGATCATCACCTCAGAGGAGCAATCAGTCTTTATTTTGTCTGGGATTGAATGATTGGTTCTTCTTGCAGTCTAGGGTATTTTTCATAACCATCTGCAGACCCATAATTTGAAGCCAACTGTCTTTTTCTCATACTTTCTCAATGTTCAGCTTTCACAGCCCACATATTATCATTGGCAGAAACATTGCTACTATTTTGATCTTTACTGTAATGTGAATTATTTTCCCGCATGATCTGGTTTATGTTCTTCATTGTCTTCCAACCTAGGATAAATCTCTTCTTCTCCAGGCCATTGTCCATCATCATCTGTTCTTGGATCCAATAAACAAAACTATCTACCACCTTCATTTCTTTGCTGGAAACTGAATTTACTAAGATGATAGTGGACATTAATTTTATCTTTTTAATATTTAAAACTACCCTACATTTTTTGGTTTGCCTTTTTTGGTTTTCGTAATGAACTCTATGAGGTTTTCCTTGCTTTCAACTAATGAAGTGGGATCATCTGCATATCTCAGATTGTTAGTGTCTCAATCTACAGTTTTGATTCTGTCTGTCATCTCTTCCAAACATGCTAATCCTTTAATAGATTTTCAGAACAAGTCCTCATCTATCAGCCACTCTAGGTAGACTAGACCATGAAATGAACTCCACAGGATAGCTAAAATTACTTTTATTAAGATTGGCTATAATAACAGAACCTTGTAAGTCTGATTGTGCTGTACCTTCTTCTTATAGGTCAATGAATTAAGGAGGTGCCTGTCTGAGCTGCTTCCAAATGTTATGTGGACATACTGGACTTTAGAAAATGTTTGCCTAGGCAACAAAGCCTGCATATGTCTGTCAAAATCATCTCCCTTACTCTCTACATCTTCTCAATCCTTGCCTATTCTGAACCATTCTGTTTCTCCAAACTCAGCCCTTATAACACTTCTTGTTCATTGCAAAGTCTCCTCAGAAAAATAATCAAGTATACTGACACACCTATTCATATTAACATATTCTACACCCTGACATGTTTTACACAATTAAAGGGCTTGCTATAATTATTAAAGCAAAAGTAAATGTTTGCACATTCTCTTGAACATCTCTGTTTCAAGAGAGCACGAACACAGTGACATATACACTGACACACTTTTTGGACTCTAGGCCACACAGTATTCTTCCATATATGTTGACATAGAGCATTTAATATGGACATCCATGTAAGTTACCTGCTTTCATCAAAATGACAAAAACAGCATTGTGCTGATGCATTACAAGCTCCACCTCTTTTCGGTGCATGTGTGTGATGGAATGGAATTATGAAGGCCAGGCTCAGGGATATAAACATTTTCTTAGCTCTCCAGAGGAGCATGGGAGATACAAGAGGATGAGACTGACACCTCCCTGAGGAATTCACAGTGTTGTGGCTGGCTGACTTGGGAGCTGGAGTTTCCGTCTGGGAAGATTCTTGCTAGAGGTTGTAGCTAATAAACAAAGCTGAACTGAATTTGCATTGTCTCTTGGAGTTACTTGGGCTAGGCCTGACAATGTGTGGCATCACAGTGCACATACAAAATAAGCACGATTTGTGTTGTGACAGTGTAACATTCTTTTTATCAGACTGCCCCTCCTTGGTCCTCTCCCAAGGATGCCACTGGCCGTTAACACTTTAACTGCTTCTTCTCATGAAGCTTTAAATGGTCTATTGGACATTTCATCTGTGCTGGTTCTTTCCTATTTGACAGCTGATCTATTGCTTCTCATACTTCACTTTTAGTAGACTTGGTTCTGGAATATATTCTCTCGCTACAAATGTTTTTGTCATTCCATTATCCTGTCTATAAAATATTTCAGTATACAGTAGTCTGTCTTCTGTGAATCTCATTGCTTCTGTTAGATCTCTTCAATGGTTAACCTTAAGTAATTCTACTTTACTTGCAAATTTTCCTATGAGTTCTGTCATTTCCTGAAAACCATATCTCATTTTCTTATTATTTTCCTCTATTTGTTGACGTTATCTTCCTTAGTCCTTTCTTAGTTGATAAAGTTTGCTTTCAGCTGTTGTCCATTCTTGTTGCCAAATGCTTTCATCGTCCAGCTTTCCTTGGCTATCATGATAGCTTGTTCTGAAAGCCACTTGAATCCTTTTTCCTTTGAAATTTTGGGAATATGTTTTTCTGCTTCAGTTTTCACAATGTTTCTTATCTCTTCCTGTAGCTCCTCAGGTTCTCTTTCATATAAATTAAGTATATTGAATATGTTCCTTACATTGATCTCATATATACCCTCCAGGTTAAATCTTGCTGACACACTTACTGCCTTTAATTTTCTAAGTTTAAGTCATACATTTAATACTGAAAATTCATATTCCTTTCCACAAACTGCACCTGAAATTGTTCTGGCTGACTAGATTGGCTTTCTCCATCTTCTCTTTCCTGTTACATAGTTGAATTGATTATGCCAATATTGTCTATCTGGTATTGTCTATTGGTGATGCCTAAGTGTGGAATATACACCTATAGTATGTACTTTCTACATGTTGTACTTAGCCCATCTGACAATTTACTATAAATTCTTCAGTGTCTTCCTCTGTTGTTCTGCAATAAGAATATATTGCAATAAGAATGTATAACACTGAAATTCATTTGATACCCACTATAATTGATATAAGGGCTGTGCAATACTTTGGATTCAATTCCAGTAAGGTACTTCAGAGCTCATGGAGGCACAAATCTGACCCTAGCAGCAGTTTCAGCTGGAATTTTTTCAGAGTCCCTGAAGCTATTGAGCCCTTTTTTCACGTCAAAATGTAATCCTCTGGAAAGGAGAATGGTGATTACCGCAGATTAAAACCTGAGAAGTATATACTATGAGAGCATAATTATATTTGGGGAGCCATTCCTTGTATCAGCAATATTGGTATGCCATTACTTCAGGACAAGTTAAAAGAAGCTCATACAATTATTCATTTAGAAAGGAGTACTCAAAAACATTTAGGTTATTGGTTCAAAGCTCAGATCCAGGTTACTGGAATCGACACCAACCAGCGTGCCAGGACATAGTCAGTTCCTATGGAGTCATTTTCTGGAAACTGAAAAATTGGAGTATCTCTAGAATGGTCTCATCCCAAGATTATTTTATTAGTCCTGTAGGCTTCATTTGCTCTATATTAGAAGGTCCCCTGAGAGCTATCTTCATATTTTGCCATAGTCATCACATTTCTCACTCCAGTTGCTCTTCATGGGTTCAGAGTATGATAGTTGAATCTAGACAATCATGGATCCTTCAAACTTTGAAATTATTCTATGTTTATCATTAAGATGGTTTTCTATTTGCTGTCCTAACAGCTTATGGAAGTTGGCCACTTTATCTGCCAAACTGGCCTCTTGTGTTTGTCATAAATATGGATCATGCTACAATTTGTATTGTTTTTATTCTTTTTGTTTTTATTCTTTTATTGTTTTATGGGTCATGCTCTGACCCATCTTTTGGTCCCTAGACAGCAGGAAGTGATCTTACAATCTTCCTGTCCTAAGTATAAGCACCCTAAACAGGAAACCAACCAGAAAGTCATAGTTAATTCAATAAGACCAATGACTCTTTTCTGGGCCAGTGAGACTAGAATTATGATTCAGGAATTATGCAAGATAGTGACTTTCACAGTTTTACCAAAAGACTGAAATCAGTACAGGATCAGTATTCTTGCTCCATTTAAAGTTTCAGCAAAAGAGTGTTTTGGAATATAGTGAGGTCTTGAGTCTAAGCAAAGTTTTTCCATCTTGGCATATTGTGTATTGTTTTGAAACACTCCACTGCATAGACCACAAAATGACAGAAACATAAATCAGAGAACGTATTTACTTGTGAATGCATGTGTTTCATTTGGACCAGTATTTTAGTTTCAGGAGCCCATATTCCCAACTATTCAAGGATAATTCTGATTGTTGTTACACTAGTAATAGTTGACTGAAAAGTCAAGTGGTGCAAACCTGGACCCCATTTTGCTCTACTGAACCTTCCATGTTCACGTGTGGCTTCAGTGCCTCGGATGCAGCCTTTTAAATTATTAAGTCTGTGTTCCCTGTGAATAAGAGGTAGCTTATGAGGTATATGGATGGTTATTGCTATATTAATTAATAGCAGATTCTGAAAGGGAAGTGATAGAACTTACTTATAGACAGAATGGAAGTGAAGTTTTCATCTGGAAGTGCAAAGAAGGTGAATTTTTGTTTGTTTTTTTCCAGGCTGCAACAATGGTTCTTAATCTGCCCAGATATTTGTTGTTCTGTACCTAGATTTTTATTTCATTATCCTCTTTGTTCTGTACAGTGACCCTGAAAGTAGGAATGGGCTTCTTCTTACTTTCCTTCCCCTCTTATAAATTTGGAACGTAAGTCATCAAATGAATAGTGAACAATTCAGAATTACTTCTTTCCATGATACCAAATTAAATTATGAAATTTGCTACCACAAGTTGTAGCCATGGTCACTGGCTTGGACAGATTTTAAAAGAGACTTGACAGATTCATGGAGGATAAAACTGTCAGTAACTGATAATCATGATGAGCATTTATTGCTTCAGAGGTAGTATTCTTCTTAATACTAGTGGCTTCTAGTGCACTCTGTCTTTTGTAAAGTATTGGTCATTGATAAAGCTTTTGGTTGAAAACTTTTGGGAGGAAATTTAAATTCAAGTAGTTTTCTGATAATGTTTTTATTGATTTTTCTTTTTCTCTTTTTTTCCTCTTTTTTTTTTATATACGATTACTTTCATTTATCCTTGGGATAATAATAGTGGTGATATTAACATCTTGTTCAGAGTTCTGTAGAGATTTTTTAGTTTTCTTTAAAATTATACAATGTGGTCAGTTCTATATAATCAATTATTTAATAAAATATTGAACTTTAATTTTTGTGACAATTGCAAACTCCCTGCTTTTTTACTGATATTTTATCCTTTTATACCCTACTTTTTTCTTTTCTCCTTTTTGTAGTTATTAATTTGGTTTTTTACTTTTTTTTAATTGAAACATTTTGTTTCAATACTTTACAAAAAACATGTTTCAATTAAAAAAAGAGATGGAACTTTTATTTTTCAGTGTTACTCTGAGATTTCCCTGTTTTCCTTCAGATTTCTTTTTCTGCTCCATATTCAATCTTGCTAGATTTCCAGATTATGGAAACTGGAAGTTCCTCTGCTTGGCTGAAATGGGTATATACAAGATTTGTACTATTTTATTTTTTTTTAAGTAGAAACTAGACTTAGAGGACAAGAATATGTGCTTTTGTGAAATGTGGGGAAAAGTTTTTCTGAAAATCTGTATTTCAGCAAACATCTGAAACATCTACATTTCAGTTGGTGAAAACTAAATTTGAATTTGATGCAGTGTCTCACAGCTTAACAAGTGACTAAACAATATATTAGGACTATGCCAAACATTCGAAAGAAGTGCTTTGTACATGTTCCAGCTGCTGCAGTGCACCAGGCTTTGCAGAGCAATAATAGATAGCATCTATATACTCATATAGTAATGCATGTAAATACTGTGCATGTAATGTATAATTTAAATAAAGGATATGATTTTTCTGTCAACCAATTGTTACATTTCACTAACTTTTTTCCTTTCTATGCTGTTGATTAATGTGCTCAACTAACTCTAAAATACTAATGTTTTCATTGAAGTGATGCATGTATAAGACAAGAATTCACTAACCTTACTATGGCATGTTCTTCCAGATGGGGATCGGAGTGATAATATTGTGATAGTTTCTAATGAGGAGATTCCTGAGCACACTGTTGCTAGTGGTGAAGATCAACATACTAACCTAGAAAATGAGCTTGATTCTGATGGTAATTCAACTACATGGCTATTTCACAACCTTTCCGTGACTAACTTTAATTTCATTGTCGGTACCATGTAATTTGTTAGCATAGTATTATAATTGCTTCGGTTCATTTGCTTTTCAAAAATGCCTTCTCATGCATTTTTAGCAATGTTACAATTAACAATGAACTAAGGATTGGTATTTTTTAATTTATGGAACACATTTGTTATCAATACTGAATGTAAATGTAATGGGAATTGGTAAACATAGTTCTTCATACACTAGTATTTGTTGTTATTGCCAAAAGCCTATAAGTGTTTTGTGAATTACAAGTAAAAACAATTGTACTTGAAGGCTGTCATAGCAGTCCTATGCACATTTGTTTGGAATTATGTCCTACTGGATTTTGTGTCTTAATTCCAACAAGATATGTATATCACAAAGCATAGGTCAAGGATATGGATCATTTGAAACAAGAAATGTTGACAAAAAAATGGCAAATGAAATGTACAACCTGAGCAATAAGGATACAATTACACAATTCCTATAATCATGGCAACTTTTTTGTTCCAGTCAAGTATATTCATGTTAATGGCAGCAAACACAAGTTCAAAACTTACCATTCATTGTAAAGAAATATAATGCTTTCTAGTCTTTCAAGAGCACTATTAGGAAGGCACTGTTTGATGCAAATGATCTAAATTGAGGACAGATCCTGATCCAGAACTATATACTTAAGTTAAAGCCAGCTGCAGTGTAATGAGTCTCAAAAGTGACCGTGATTTGACAAAAAATTGAAAGAGTTTTGAAGAAGTCTAACATATATGTTCCCATTCTTTTGACTTTCCACAAACTGCTAGACTCTGGTTGTTCTCCAACGTCTTATTTAGGATGGGGGCTAGTTTGGTTTTTTGTTTGTTTGTTCATTTTGTTTTTTGTTTTTAATTTTTTGCTGTTTGGGTTTTTGTGGAGGTTTTGGTTCTGTCTTCTGGTCAGTTGTTTTCTTTTTCCTTGATATACCTTGTTTTCTTTTAATTTTTTAATATGTAAGCTGCCCAGAGTCACTCCAGAATCAGGCAATGAATGAATGAATGAATGAATGAAGCTACCCAACTAATAAGTTTGTCTCTCTGAAACTAATGATAGTAATCTACTTTTAGACTTCTTTAATCTGAACCTACAAGAGACAGTTTTTCTTCTGTGCTACAAAGTACACTGAAATATCACATTAGCTCCCACATATAGGGATCCTCTGTGCTGTTGTTGGCCTTTTCTTTATTCCCCCCTTCTTCCTGGCAACAGTATTCAATATACATTTTTCCCTTTCCTAAACATTATTTACTGCAATTTGGTCTGAAATCAGGTTCATCTGTATTCAGAATATTATAATGATAGAAACAATTTCTTGAAGGAAAAAGCCTTTTAGTAATTAACACATACAGCTTAGCAAAGAGAGAGAGAATGTGATAGCATTGAAGATTGGTGGTCTTTCCTGGGTTTCTGTCAAACTATTGTATTTGCTGTGAACCAGAACTTGGTATTTAATTGTCCTAGATTATTTCCAGTAAAAAGCCTGGTAGTGAGTTCTTCTAGGGCTTCTTTTGCTGGATGGAGGTGGGGAGGAATGTTCAAGAATTCAGGAAAGATGTGATTGAACTCATAAGTTTTTCTCCCTTAAAATCATCTTCACGTCCTTCCGTTTTTTTTGTAGAATGAAGACATTTTCTTTTATTTCAGTAATATTAGCATATTCAGAGTGTTTTCCTCATAATTCCTAGAACTCTGTGCAGCAGAAGAAAAGTTGAAGCTCATACAGAAAGGCCATGTAAAGAATTCAGCGGTAGTGAGATTTAAACTGGGAACATTCAAATTCATTTAACACTTCTCCACAGCAGTTCCTATTTCCCCACCTCTTAAAATGGTTTAATATGTGAGTAGTAATTTTGTTTAGGGAGGGTCATAGTGAAAGGTTTCAGTCTTTTCTGTTTTTAGAATAAGGAGCATATTTTGCTGATCGAACTTTGAATGTTACAATCATACAACTAGATAGGATATCAAGGGAACTGTAATCAGATCCTCACTTTTTTAAAAGCTAGGCGATTGGATTATGGCTGCAGCACTGGAGGGAGAGGAAGACATTGGATAAGCAACCCAAGATGAAAGGATTCACACACATACTCTCAGTGCCATGGTTTTAATCTGATTTTCCTCTCCCTACTCCATGCAGCTGCTATTAAAAGTGTTAAAAATGGCAGGAGAAATTATCAAGATCTTCCAGCATTATATCTTCTTTGGCTCACAGTAGCCTAGCTCTACCTACTATAACATATATAGTGAGAGCTGTTATTCTCACTTTTTCATATAGATGTTGATGGAGAAATGAATGTAGCTATTACATGTATGGCTAGAAGACTGAGTTCAAATTCTTGATCAAGCAGACACTGACAAACCATTTCAGCCTTAGTTCCTGACCTGTCAAGTGAAAATAAAGACACCCTGGCCAAGGATTAGAGATGAGGCTATAAAAGCATTTTGCCCGTTGGAAATTCTACAAATGGCCTTCAGCTGAAAGAAGGCCATTTGTAGAATTTTTGGCTGAAAAATGGGATATGAATCCATAAATAAAGAATATATCCACAGTCTCATTTGAAGAAACATGTTTGTTCAGGATAAATTCTTCATATAATACTATACTGTATATGAATAGGCTGCTTTGCTTCTCACTAGTTCCAACATGGCAAGGCTGAAACTCATGAAGATTGTAATTACTGCACTTTCCCAATATTCTAAAGTGGAAATTAAGCAATACTTATACAAGCAGTCCAACTGAACTTGAAGCTGCCATGTTGCTTAAATAATGGGTCTGGACAACATTCTCCAGTACTATGCTGTCCAGAAATGCTGGACTACAATTCCCATCATTTCCAATGAAAGTGTCAGTTGGGAGGACACCAGGTTACAGAAGAATGGATTAGGCTGAAAACAATACTATGTATAAACTGAGAGCATAGTGACATTTTCAACATTCAAGCCAAAGTAGAAAGTACAAGGATATGCCAAGATACATTTCTAAATTTAATAACATAAATTACAGTATTTGTTATGTTATAACTGTTCTCAGAGTAGTATTTAGAAAATGTTAAGTCCTTTAGTAATGTGCAAATAACTATTTCATATTTCAGATCATTAAAATAACGAATATATACATGCATCAGATTATTACCCTAGTTCAGTGTTGTCCAAACTTGGCCACTTTAAGATGAGTGGACTTCAACTCCCAGAATTCCACTGGCTGGGGAATTCTGGGAGTTGAAGTCCACTCATCTTAAAGTGGCCAAGTTTGGACAACACTGCCCTAGTTAGATTGTTTCATAGACAGCTTATCAGTATGTGCTGCTGAAGTATGATTAGTCCAACTTCTGAATTCAGCAGAAATTAATTGAAATAAAATATACTTAGAATTAATGTTTAAATATAAAACAAAAAAGATACATTATATAAGTGCATATTGCAGGAAGAAGAGTTTACCACCCAGCCGTATTGATAAAATTAATTTGATATCTTCAGCCCTAAATAAATTTACTTCTAAACAGATTGTAGGAAAATCAGTTGGATTTCATTTGTATGAATTTACTTATTGGACATAATACACCAGGAGCCCCAAAGTTACTGAGTTGGAAAGGGATGAAGGCAGGAATCAAAACACATAGTCCATTTTTAAAATGTACTGTTAGGATTCAGTTTTCCCTTTTACCTCATGGGCAAATCATTATTGCTGTAATATCTCTTAAGTTCTACGTTCTGTATTCGATTTCCATATCAGCTGCAATTTAAAGATTACAACTAGAGTAATACAAATATTGTTTTTTAAATAGATGCATTATTATAGTAACTCTGCATTAAATGTATCTCTCTCTCTCTCTTGCTCTCTGTGTTGCACTGTGGTCTTTGCATATGTAGCTGAACAGAACAGCAAGTTGGTGGATTTGAAGCTGAAGAAACTCCTAGATGCTCAGCCACAGGTGGCAAATTCACTTTCCAGCACAACTCCAAAACCAGTTACTGATACCACTGAGCCAATGTTTACGGTAACAAAAAACTTTTCCTGTAATACCTGTGCCTTTTGGATTCTGATTTGCATTTCATAGTGAAGAATCCCAGTTTTTTTCTAAGTTCTTTAAAGTTTACAGTGCTGTAAAACCACTTTTTATAGCCATATAAAGAGATTTGAATTACATTTTGCCTATGTGTTGACAGATATTTCTCTCATAATTGCAACTTGGTTATCTAATTGTGATGGCTTCATTTGGCTATTATGCTATGAAATAATAGATTATATTTTGGTAATCTTTATTTTAATTAAAATCCATTTTTCTTTTTGGGTGTATTGGCTATATGAAAAATACCGAAATTCATATTACCGGCTAACTCAAAGCCAGTAATATAAAGCTGGCACAGCCTTGTAATATTAATTTGGCCTAATAAACGTATTGCCCTAACACATATTTGGAAATGTATTTCAACTCTTAAATCACTTATTGTACCCTCTACCTTCTTAAGCTAGTTCTTTAATGTGGGGTAACGCTCCTTTGGGGCCTATTTTAAGAATTACTCTTTCTTCTTGCTTTAGTGACATCTTTAGTTAAACTTTTGCATAAACTCTAAATGATTTTAAGATGTGGATTATAGGAAATGCATTTGTGTCTTAGCAGTAGAGCCATTCTGCCGTATTATTTGTCAGTGGCAGGGACTTGTCTACGTATACATAAGCTTTGATAGACTTGTTGGTGCATCTACTCAGCTTATTGTCTTCATTAGCCATAGCTATTACTCCTAAGGGAAAAGATTTGGATGGCTGTGAGGACAGTCCACTTGTATAACTTTTCACCCACCTGCAGACTGGGGGTGTATGGCCTGCTGAGTGAAAGGATTTCCTTCCCCAGATACAGAAATGCTTTGAAGTCTCAAAACAATGACTTTCATTGCTTTTTCCCTTACACTGTCGGTTCCGATAAATTGGTGATGAAAGTGCAGCAGCAGCAGCAGCAGCAGAGGACTTTCAGTCTCTATCTTTGAACAAAGAGAAGCTTGGATCAAGTCTGATTTTTTGCGTTCAATTTAGCTTTCTGCAGTGGATTTAATGCAAAATGAAGCTGGCCTTGGAATAATACAATGGATTGAAAAGGCTAACTGAATTAGTGGGCTTAGAGGAATACATTTGTAAAGTGGCAGAAGTCCCTAGTCATAAAAAGGCTTCTTAAAATGGGATTTACTGGCTAATCGCACTGATATTTTAACATGTTGCCAGCCTAAAAAATTAGCCATGTTTGTTTATTTTGGTAAAGACTTGCATTTCGACTGTCAAATGGCTGTTGTATGAAGAGCTTGAAGAGATCCTTTTCCTAGAAGAATGAAATTATCGCATCTTGATTGTTGAAAAATAATTCTAGAATGAGTGATGCTTTTAAGAAATAAAATTAACTCCATAAATGGCTGACTAGTTCCCTCCATTAGGCCAATTTCATTCAGATAAGAAGACACCCCCCGTCCCCAGAAAAACACTTTTTATTCTAATTGCACACACTGAAGGAGAGGACCTTTCATTTCTGCTGTGTTCTCCTTTTTTTTTTTTTTAGTTAGTGCTACAAAAAGTATAGCTGGATCCGAACACCTTCTTTAATGCTGCATGAAAAAAATATGTGGTGTCCATCTGTTCACTTAGAGCTTTCGGCATTGACTTGGATTTGTGTTTCTAATAAAATGCAGTTTACACATTTATAAATAGGCATTCTGTGTTTGTGGAAAAGGATAAACTGTTACCTTCCCTGGAGGATTCTGTATCCCAGGCCTCCTTGAGGCTAGAGAATAGGCCGTTGGAGAACTCCCTCATTACCAATTGTCTCAATGCAGAGGAAGGGCAAAGTCTTGGTAGCTTTTGATAACCAGTTTCAGCATTCAGCAGGCTTAGCTATTAGTCATGCATCTTAGCCTTTCCCTATTTACTTTCAAAACACTTAATAAAAATAATAATAGATTAGGTATAAAATGAAATATTTGTTTGGTACACAGCATCTCGGTATCTGCAGTTTCCACACACGGCGGTGGTTTAGTCTTCTGGGATATTTCACATTGATAGACCCATTTGAATGTATTACCATAGGAAGCTCTGGAAAATGGTAATTGTAGTTTCCTTAGCTGTCAAAGGGTTTATTTATAAATCTGGATTCATAAAGTTATGGCTAATGAAACACAGTTTACTGGGATGGTGTTATAACCTTACTTTTTATTTGTCATCCAGCATTAGTGACTCATCTCAATGGACATAAAATTAGAAAAGATTCTTCATATTATACAAGAAGAATATGTGGCTCCATTCAGAATGACCGAATTTTTTACTGGGGCAAATCATGTGTGCAAAAGACTAGAGGCAGTATGCAAATTAAACAGAGATATGATGTTTTAAAATATACATACTGTTCTAGGAACCCTAATATATACATGGTATTCTGAGTATCCCAGTTGGCAAATGGTAATCTTTGCCTCCAGTCAGAGTGGATGCTGCTAACAGATCTTGGTATCTCCAAGAACCCCGGCTGAAGTGCCGTGGCCAGAGTAATAACCAAAGGAGCTTATTTTGCCAAAACCTCTTTGGGGAGGTCCCATGCGTTTTTGGCTCCTGGTTATCTGACACAAGCAACTGAGTAGTGGGTTTTTCTCTGCATATTGCTCTCCTCCTGAAATCCACCTTCCTGATTATCCTGTTTGCAGTTATAAACAATAGAACGTGAGGCTCATTTTTGTTTTTGTTCTGTTTTTCTGGCAGAATGAGACAGAGGAACATGCTGAGAGATTCCAAAAAGCAGCTGAACGTTTTAGAAATCCTGTTGTTTTCAGCAAGGATTCAACAGTCAGAAAAACGCAGCTTCAGTCATTCAGTCAATATGTTGAAAGCAGACCAGGTAGGCAGAGATGCTCTTTTAAAGAAATTCTCCTGCAGCCCCAACCTTAATAATATTTAACAATAAATAATATGGTGAGTCCACTTTTCAATACACAAATATCAAGTATTATAATAATTTTTCATGTCTTTCCTCTCCTTTTTTTTCCAGAGATGAAAAGGCAGAGATCAATACAGGAAGATAGAAAGAGAGGCAATGAGGAGAAGGCAGCGATAACTGAAACTCAGAGGAAGCCATCAGAAGATGAAGTGCTTAATGTATATTAATTTTTTGTCTGGTTTCATGATTGCTGATAATTCTCAACTGTATGTGGAAATAGTGCCTTTATTTGTTAAAATGAGATGTTAGGTTTTCTTAGATGTCAATCTCCATTGCATTCAAAGCGGAGTGAGAGGGCTGTGCTGTTGAATTAGTCTGCAGCGTGGTGATAATTGTCAGATAAAAAAATGAATTTTTCAGAGTTCCACAGCTCCAGCTTCCTTGAGACATTTCCATCAGGGCACTTCCCATAAAGAGATTCCAGTATTGATCGACCAGGAGGATTTTAATTATTACAATAGCAGATACCGCAGAGCTGCAGTTAGAGGGAAGAGTCACATGAGACCTGCTAGAATTTCTCAGCCAACCCATTTTGTTGGCTTGGGTTAATGGGTGTTCAACCTTTCCATTATCCAGATCAGCCGTGAATTACTAGCTGAATGATGTTTGCATTAATATAATATATATGGTAATTTCTTCACTTAATTAACGGGGAGGTTCAGCTCAGTAGGGGTATGGGCTGATCATGTGTAAAATTGATTTGTGAGGGAAATATTTGATAGACCGCAGGGAGAAAACTGCTTTTGATGGACAGCTATAGGACAGAAGCAAGAAGAACAAGTTTGACCTGAATATGTTTTATTTCTGTTTTTTTTCCTTTTCTTTTTTATTTTGACTAGAGGCACCACATAATTTTCTACAATGGTCAATTATTGCTTTTTGTTGTTTCCTAAGTCAGTAGAGTGTTTTTGCTCTCTGAGATGAAACTCAGTTTCACCTAAGGAATATGTTTCCTAATCCTTACACTCAGTGCCCACACATCTTAGTATTTTCCTGCTGATAATTTCTTTTTCTTTTTCTTTTTCAACAGTTGGGCTTTAATAGAGTTGAAGAGATCTTGCTTAGCAAGTTCATAATATATATGCAAATTGTGGATATGAACTCCTAGAAAGTTTCACCCTGACACAGCAGTCTTTTTAATCTAATAATATTCTGCACAGTCCTGAGAGCTGGCAATGGCAGAGCCTTGGATTCTTTTCAGTTGATCAAAGAGGATGGCATGCAGTTGCCTTTCATTAGTATTCCTCCTCCCACAGTTGTTTTTCCTTTCATATACGTCAAAGACCACAACAACCAAGTTTGGTTGATCGGATTGAAATAACTAAAGCAAACTTACTTTAGAACTTTCTTCTCCCATGATTGTTGTGGGGAGGAACCATACATTTGCATGCATGCCCAGCATCAAACCTTCTGTGCAGTTTGTTAGTTCTGAGAAATATCTCATTAGATGAACTTTCCCCTTTTTTTCAGTGTCCAGTACTACTTTTCTATATTGAACCATTCAGCTATCATTATAGAGATTGGTGAGATTAATTCAGCATCTCAACCATTTGTTACTGGCTCTCTGTTCCAGCAACAAGTTAGGCAGTAAGAGAGAAATAATCATATCTGTTAAACTTTTTCTGAAAAGATGATTTTCTACATACCTTTCTTTGCAAAGATAAAATAATTGTGAAGGACAATTAGATTCCCAAAATGAGCTTCTAAGTTTTAATGTGTATCTATGAGTCTTAATTAGGATCTTGGAGGAGGCTTGTGAGTGATTCCAAAATAATTCAGCAAAGGGAGGGGGGGTAGGCCTTAGTTCTTCATTGGCAAAGCAAAAACTGAACTACATCTGGTGACTGAAGTCCTGCTTTCTCAGATGGCTTGGAGTCAGTTGTAATTGGTATGGCCTACAAGCCCTGTAAAAGAAATAATTAAACAGGTAGAAAGTAACTCGAACTGGTGTGAAAATTAGGGCAAGATTAGTGCAAGAAGAGTGCACTATTTTTAATACACTGGTCATTTTAATTAATAGCATTATATATATATATATAGTGAGAAATGAAATAATTTTCCATATGCTTATATTATATCTCTAATTCAGTGATCTGTGACATTTCTCTTTCTCATTTTCAGACAAAATAGAAACCTTTTGTTTCTAGAGAACGTTTTATTATCAAAGATTTAGATACACAAAAAGTTGAAGGGTATCAAAACCAGAATATCTTTATAAATCAGTCTTACAATAAATTACATGGAAGACTTCTTTTCTTTCATAGGGAAGCTGTTTCTTGGCTTAAAGTGAACTACCTTATAAAAACTTTTATTTGTCCTTTTTATTTCAACCCTCTTAAGATGATTGAGCAGAAAAGGTTTTTAACTCATAACTGGAATTTTAAAAGACAATGAGGAAGTTTGAAACTAAAAGCTAACATTCACAGAATGACAACTGAACCCAACGTGGCTCATAATAAAGGTTGGCAAATGGGTGGGATTTATGAATTGTGATTCATGTTTTGGTAGCAAGCATGATATTTAAGTAAGTGTCTTACTAAGTGTTTCTGGGGGAAAAAATGCAACTTAACAAGTGATGTAGTTTCTTGTTGTTTGTTCTTTTTAACAGAAAGGGTTCAAAGACACCAGTCAATATGTTGTAGGAGAATTGGCAGCACTAGAGAATGAGCAAAAGCAAATTGACACCCGTGCCGCGCGGGTGGAGAAGCGCCTTCGCTATCTCATGGACACAGGTACGGTGCCCAATTACACTGTAAACAGTTTTGGCAAATTGAGCGTTCACAAACTCTTATAGAGTTTTGGAAGTGTGAATCTTTGAAGCTTGAATGTTCAGCAAAACTGCCTTGAAAATAAAAAGGCTGCGATTTGCAGCCACCACTCTGGGCCCTGGTGATAAGAGTGTCTTCATGGGAAGTGATAACTTGCCCTGATACTGTGTGAGCCAGCACTATTGAACAGTGTGCTCATCCATGCAGAGTTGGAATACACATCTGTGCCTCATTGATATGCCACTGCTAAAAGAGAGAGAGAGATCTTCACTGTTCTACTGATTCGCCGGGGGTGGGGTGGGGGAATGATTTGGCCAGCTAAAGCCGTGTACCACATGAAACAGAGCACAGTACATAGGGGGAAGGCTCTGCTGACTAGATCACTGAAATTTGAGAATGCTATCTGGTTACTGATGCTCCACAGTTTTTTTTTTTTCCCCAGGATGGCAGGTTGTTTGTTTTTTTAAGTGTGTAATACTTTGTGTTCCTGGTACATAAAAAAAGGATTGAAACATACAGTTGGGATTTTGTGAACTATACTGCTGTGGCAAAATCCAGGCCACAATAAATACTAGAAGGTTATAATAATAGAGATTGCTTTTGCAGATGATGTGTTGTAAGGGAGAGATTCACCAAATATCACGTACATCAAAACCAACACAGGGCTCATAATGGAAAACTTAAATAATCCGCAGTGGAAGGAAATTTGTCTCACACTACATGTATCCGTAGAGCTAATATAACTCCAGGCTAATGTTACCGCAATCTTAAAAATCTGACTGTACACAGGAAGCCCATAAATTATTGAAGTTAACTAAAAATCTAGGCAGATGCTGTTATTAATTTACACTGTGTAAAGGTTCAAGGCATTATGCCAAGTACATTAAATCCAATATAAGGAAGAGATAAAGAAGCAGCACATGCCCACTAATATGTGCATTTTTTATTTTTAACCACTACCTACCCAACTCCTGTTTATTCTAATTTATTTAATATGAAAAGGGATATTCACATGTGTAGAAATATAAAATATGTGCACGAGATCATCTTTTCCACTAGATACTAGGCTAAAAAACATACTTCTGATAAAACTTATTCTGAATACTGTTTTTCTAAGATTTTGTATTTATTATTCTTATTTAAAGAAACAACAACTCTTGTTTGCAAGTTCCACTCTCTGAGGTATAAAATTATAATAGGGATATTATTGCTTATTCCTCTACATAGAAATACTCATGTTCTTCCCCTTTAAATTCATGAAAATGGATTGTAGAACTTATAAGAAATGTTGATTTAGAAGGTGAATGTGATCTGATGATTAAATACTGCTGTAACATGTACATAATCAACTTGATAAATGGGTGGGAACATTTTTTTAACATTAATGAAAAAATGTCATTCAAATACTTGAATGTAACTGGGGTTGGAGATCGGTTTCTTCAGAGTTGTTGAAAATGTCATCCATCTGAGGGAGTATGACGTGTACCATCTCCCTTTTCTGTTCCTATTTTGTCTCACGTCGGGCTCTCTACCACTCCCAGTTGTTACTTATTCAGAGAAAATATTAATATGAACATTGGTTGGGAATTGATACTTGATACTTGATACTTGAGTGTGGGACAGTGACTCTTCTGCCGCTTCCTTTGAAATATTTTTCCTCTCTGGTTTGCTCACCCAAGATGTGCATATTTACACACTGCTGTGTTGTTGTTGTTTTGCCTGAATATGATTCTTTGCCCACCAGATCCCATTCTGTTTTCTTTCCCTATGATTATTTTCCTGCTGCCAGCTGCTCTGCATTCACTGCATCGATCAAATGCCAGTTATCTTCTAGGTTGGATAATTATCAACTTCAAACTGTTTTTGTGACATTGCTTTCTGTTTTCTTGTGACAATGTGGCGGATCTTCTTTTGCACAGTTCCTGGATTTCTGGAGTACTCTGTGACAGCTTTTTGCCAGCAGTGCAAATGGTTCTGAGTATTTCAACCAAGCAGTTTCCCTTGTACTGGTATTTCTTTTAAAAATAGGCATAGGCAAAACCATCAGCAGGAGAGGTGACTGCAGGATTTTACCATCCTTCAAGCAAATAGAGCTCATTTTTAACCTGAAGTTGCCTCCATGGGTGAAATGGACCAGTGTGAAAAATTCAACTGAAAAATAAACTAATAGATCAGGTTAAGCAGGATATGCTTGATGAGCAGGCAGGTAAGCAACCTGCCACAGTCAGTTTGTTTACTGAATTCCAGAAGGATGCTCAGTAAGATGTTTTGGGGGGATACATTGTATATCAGCATCCTTAAGTCCCCTTTGATCCTAGAGCTAACGTGATTCTGGAATGCTGAGAGCATGTCATCTCAAACCTTCTTCAACCTCTCTCCCAGATCCTGTCAAATAACATGAGCCAGTAGGACCTTTGGGCATCACTTTTTAAAATTAATTTCAGTCTCTCAGAAATATTTCTAAACAATACTATCAGTCCTAACAATGTAAGAGTGATGGTAACAACATCATCCAATTCTTATTTACAAACTGAGTAAGAGGAAACCAGATGGTCTGCATATTCTCAATATGGCAGTCAATCATACAGGTATGTCTTTCCTCATCTGGACCTATTTTTTCTAACAATTTTTCATTATTTGATTAAGGGTGGGGGTTTTTTTACCCTAGCTTTCAATTTGATCTAACATAGTAAGAGATTTCTGATACCTGTTCTTTAAGCTTTATGAGAGGCATCAAGCTGTGGTCTCTCATTTTTTCCCAGCCAATGGTTACTAATTAAGCCATATTTTGAAAGTCATGTTCTTTGAATAATTTGTGCATACCCTATCTCTCCAGTAGAGCACACACGAAGTATGACTTTTCCCCCTTTAAGATATCCATTATGAAACAAAACATAATGGGTTTTTTTCTTTATTAGTTCTTCCATTTCATTATTTTGACTTTCCCATGATTCTCATTAGGACAACAAAGAATTCCATGTCCATATCATCCAAAACAGTCATATACCAAAAGCAAAAGAATCTTTAAGTTTATTGGTCACATATTCTGGTCTTCTCTTCCTTCTGCTTTTATTAGTTCTGTTTCAGTTTTGATCTAGCAAAGGGACATTCCAAATTAATATTTCATGAAATGCCTGTTTTAGCCAGTTCACATTTATTCTGCAGAAGACTCTCTTTGTTTACCGCAGTGCTCCATTTTCATGTTGATATGAAACAGCTTGTAATAAGAGTACAGGTAGTCCTCGACTTATGACCACAATTGGGTCCAGAACTTCCATCACGGATGTGGTTGTTAAGTGAGTCATGCCCAATTTTACAACCTTTCTTTCCGTGGCCTTTAAGCAAATCACTGTAGTCATTAAGCAAATCACACAGTCATTAAGCAAATCCAGCTTCCCCCATTGACTTTGCTTGACAGAAGCCCCCTGGGAAAGTCACAAATGGCGATCATGTGACCCCAGGATGCTGCAGCTGTCATAAACACATGCTCATTGGCAGGTGCCTGAAATTGATCATGTGACCGTGGGGATGTTGTGATGGTCGTAAGTGCAAGGACTGGTCGTAAGTCACTTTTTTCAGCGTCATAACTTCGAATGGTTGTTAAATGAATGAGTGTATAAAACATTCTTTTTTTAAAAAGACAATACTTTCAATATTTGTACTTTCTTGACTACATTAAATAGATTAAGACCAACCTGGAGCTGTTTTAGACAAGCAATTCAGTTCAAAGGCTCTCTGTTCAGAGGCTTTGCTGTACACTCATTGCTATAATGCATACAAGAAGCTCCACTCATGCATCTCTACTGTCTATATGGAATTGCTTCTTTCACTGTAGAGAGCGTAAAAGATGGATCATAAAAGTGATCCAGCTCACAAAATATATTTCTGAAATCTTAACTCTAAAATATTAAGCTATTTAATAGATTTCCCTTTCAGACATGTTGACCAGTAATATTTTGAAATGTGTTGACGGTGCCCTAATTCCATAATTACCAACACCGATTTAGACATCTGCTGATTGTAGCCATGCCTTGTCAATCCCTGCTGCACATGTTGTTCCTAAGACTGACCTGACCTGTACGATAAGCTTGGTGTGGCAGTCATAAGTTATTGAGGTTGCCTTGTTAAGAAAAAACAAGTCTAATACCTGATGAGCTTCTGTAATGAAATAATGCTGCTTCTCCACAACCATTCAAGTTTGAACAGTCATATTCCCATCTGTGGAGTCCTTGGTGCTCTCTGAGCTTGGTGGTTCGCTTGCAGATGGTTCATTACCCGACTAGATAATCCCTGCTTATCTGGGTGCTGGCTGCTGGAAAGGATGTGTTCTGGTCTTTTTGTTTCCTTCTTAGCTTTTTATTTTTTATTCTTAGCTCTTTTGAATGGTGTATAAATATGGTTTACCTCTATGTCTCTGATACTGATACAGTAGTCCTTTAATGATATTTTTCCGATCTGGGAGGATTGGGGTCTTTTAACGTGTGAATTCCATGTGTTTATCAGGAACTGATATCAGGAATTGCCCTCTGTCACTCACTGTTTGTGTACTTAGGGTGAAGAGAGCGTGCCCTATGTTGGGTGCACTTGCACTCTTTTTCTTACATGTAGAATGCCTGGAGATTGCCTGGATTAACACCAGACAAACAATCAAGCAGAAAACAATACCCTAATCAAGGAACTACCAAAGAGAAAAAAACAACCCCCACCCCCACCAATACTAGCAGGGCAAGCTCCTGTATATAAACAGGGAGCAAACCCCACACTCACTAGCACCAGTGATGTTACTTAGTCAGGTAATGAAATGTCTGCAATCGAACAACCAAGCTCAGAGAGCACCAACAACTCCACAGTTCAACCCTGAGCTACATATATTCTCTTCTATTGGATATTCCCGTCTCCATTTCTCCGTCCTGTGAAATTTGGCACCTCCTGAGCCCTCCAAGAAAATCATTTTAACAGTGATCCACTTATGGGCAGAAGGGAACTTTTTGCCTCTGCTAAGTAGCAGAAACAATATACATGTAGCTTGAATTGTTTATCAGGTAGATATGAATTAAGCAATAACACTATTATGGAAGATATTGAAAGTAGGAATAATTAACACCTTTTTTTTCCAACAATTTCCTTTTGTATTTGCTTCTCCCCTCACCTCCAAGAAAG